>JAJGRW010000184.1:568283-611868 GCA_025461045.1 Carex parvula
GTCGGATCGACCATTTGAACATTGGAAATGCAAAAATGAGTTATAAGCATATGTGGGCATATGCTTATATAAGCATAGTAGCCAGCCCCTATATATATATATATATATATATATATATAGTAAGGCTACGGTGCTTTGCAAAGTAAACCACCCCGTTTACTTCGGGCCACTTTTTGGATTTTGAAAATCTAAACAACCGATCCGAACCGTTCAACATGTTCTAAACATTGAAATGTGCTTGGAGACCAAATTTTACATTTTTTGGAAATTTTTTACTATTTATTAAGCCACTTTGAAAATCGCTGATCCGACGACGAACAGTAAAAAACAGTAAAATCTGGACCACCGGATCAGAAACTTTCAAAGTGGCTTAATAAATAGTAAAAAAATTCCAAAAATGTAAAATTTGGTCTCCAAGCACATTTCAATGTTTAGAACATGTTGAACGGTTTAGATCGGTTGTTTGGATTTTCAAAATCCAAAAAGTGGCCCGAAGTAAACGGGGCGGTTTACTTTGCAAAGCACCGTAGTATATATATATATATAGAGTAAGGCTACGGTGCTTTGCAAAGTAATCCGCCCCGTTTACTTCGGGCCACTTTTTGGATTTTGAAAATCCAAACAACCGATCCGAACCGTTCAACATGTTCTAAATATTGAAATGTGCTTAGAGACCAAATTTTACATTTTTTGGAATTTTTTACTATTTATTAAGCCACTTTGAAAGTTTCTGATCCGGTGGTCCAGAAAATTTTACTTTTTTACTGTTCACCGTTGGATCAGCGAATTTTCAAGTGGCTTAATAAATAGTAAAAAAATTCCAAAAAATGTAAAATTTGGTCTCCAAGCACATTTCAATATTTAGAACATGTTGAACGGTTCGGATCGGTTGTTTGAATTTTCAAAATCCAAAAAGTGGTCCGAAGTAAACAAGGCGGTTTACTTTGCAAAGCACCGTAGCCTTACTCTATATATATAATCTGGCTATTATGCTACGCATATATAAGGGCCCCTCCTTGTTACGGCTCACTTTTTGAGTTTTCAAAATCTTAATGGTCGATCCGAACCGTTCAACATGATCTCCATATGAATATGTACTTGCAAACCAAATTTTACATTTTTTAGAATTTTTTTACTATTTATTAAGCCACTTTGAAAATCGCTGATCCAATGGTCTAGAAAAGTTTACTGTTGTGTACAAATTAGTGTTTTTTCAAAGTGGCTTAATAAATAGTAAAAAAATTCTAAAAAATGTAAAATTTGGTTTGCAAGTACATATTGATATGGAGATCATGTTGAACGGTTCGGATCGATCGTTAGGATTTTGAAAACTCAAAAAGTGAGCCGTAGCACGGAGGGCCCTTATATATGCGTAGCACCGTAGCACTGTCCTATATATATATGAGGAGGGTTCAAATGCCTCCATTTTTCATGCCTCCATCATGCCTCCATTTTTAAAAACTTTAATAACTCAAAATTTAAAACTTAAAAGTCAAAATAAAACCGTTGGATATGATCTACATCATTTTATCTAAGAACGTATAAAAAATTATGACATTTCAATTTTGTTTTGGTTGTCATCAAGAGCTTGTAAAAAATGTACTAATATGGATAATTTCTAGACATTGATTTTTAAGTTATTGATTCACATAAAAACAAAATCAA
The DNA here is from genome assembly GCA_025461045.1 of Carex parvula. Classification (NCBI taxonomy): domain Eukaryota; kingdom Viridiplantae; phylum Streptophyta; class Magnoliopsida; order Poales; family Cyperaceae; genus Carex; species Carex parvula. Next base: position 569,949 of record JAJGRW010000184.1, read on the forward strand.
AATGTGATAATTTTTTATGATCACATAGATAAAATGATGTAGATCATATCCAACGGTTTTATTTTGACTTTTAAGTTTTAAATTTTGAGTTATTAAAGTTTTTAAAAATGGAGGCATGGTGGAGGCACAAAAAATGGAGGCATTTGAACCCTCCTATATATATATATATAGAGTAAGGCTACGGTGCTTTGCAAATTAAACAGCCCTCTTTAATTCGGGCCACATTTTCAGTTTGCAAAACCCAAACAACCGATCCGAACCGTTCAACATGTTCTAAATATTGAAATGTGCTTGGAGACCAAATTTTACATTTTTTGGAAAAATTTTACTATTTATTAAGCCACTTTGAAAATTGCTGATCCAACGGTAAACAGTAAAAAATAGTAAAATTTTCTGGACCACTGGATCAGCGATTTTCAAAGTGGCTTAATAAATAGTAAAAAAATTCCAAAAAATGTAAAATTTGGTCTCCAAGCACATTTCAATATTTATAACATGTTGAACGGTTCGGATCGGTTGTTTGAGTTTTGCAAATTGAAAAAGTGGCCCGAATTAAAGAGGGCTGTTTAATTTGCAAAGCACCGTAGCCTTACTCTATATATATATATATATATATAGAGAGAGAGAGAGAGAGATATATAGGCTAAGGTGAGTTGTGAAGTAAAACGTCACGTCATATTTTCATTTTGAAAATTCAAACAACTGATCCGAACCATTCAACTTTTTCTAAATATTGAAATGTGCTTGGAGACTAAATTTTACATTTTTTGGAACTTTTTTACTATTTATTAAGCCATTTTGAAATTGCTGATCCACTGTGAACAGTAAAAAACAGTAAAATTTTTTGGACCACCGGATCAACGATTTTCAAAGTGGCTTAAAAAATAGTAAAAAAATTCCAAAAAATGTAAAATTTAGTCTCCAAGCACATTTCAATATAGAGAACATATTGAGCGGTTCGGATCGGTTGTTTGAATTTTCGAAATGAAAATATGAGCGTGAAGTAAAAATGACCTCTTACTTCACAACTCACCATAGTCCAGCTCTATATATATATATATATATATATATATATATATCCAACTTTTAAACTTTTAAATCGCAAATTATATATATATATATATATATCCAACTTTTATGATACATTCACTTATATGGAACATATATTAGTGAATTAAATTAAATTAAAAATGTAGATTTATTTTCAATTAATTAGATAGGATGTGTATTAAGTTTGAGTCGATTTAGAATTTTATTGGTCATTCATCATAAAGTTATTTAATTAAAAAAATATACTTTAAAAAAATATATGCTATGCCCAAAAAATGTCCTATGAGAAAATAATTATTTACTGACCCCGATTAGACAACGTTTTTCGTGCATTTTCATTTTCCAAATAAGGCTACATGAGTATTTATCAATGTTTTAAATAGCGTTTATAGCGTCATAGCGGAAAGGCTACAAAAAAAGCTATAACGAATAGCGTAGCTATAGCGGAAGCTATTCCAAATAACGTTTTTTTTTTACAAAAATTATATTATATATTTGTACTATATATTAACATTATCTAAAGTTTCATAGAACAATAAATAACACCAAGTTAATTAAGAAATTATAATATTCATATTGAACTAGTACAAAAGTCCATGGTTCAAATATCCATAATAATATCATAAACTATCGATCTTTTTCTATACAAAATATCTTAAGCATCATGATTCATTCTATTTTTTTTCTATACAAAATAAATTTTATGGATCTTTATTTAAGCCCATATAAATTGTCTAAAAAACCCCAATATGCGTAGCGCGTAAATAGTGCGCTACACGCTATGCGCTATAGCGGACCGCTATTACCGCTATAGCGGCCGTAGCGCAATTAGCGTATTTTCATGCCATAGCTTAGCGTTTAGGGTCCAAAAACGCTATAGCGGCGCTATATAGCGCGCTATTTAGAACACTGGTATTTATAATCCAATTGCTTGTATATGTCAGCAAATATTGGGCCGGATATGGTACGAGAAATCATTCGCCATTGATAATGTTTCTTCATGTTTAACTAGTACGTCACGTGCATTTTCCAATCTATAGCATTGTATATTGTTTCTATATAGAGGAGGGATCTGATTACCACGTTTTTTTGTTACTACAAAAGTTATTACAACTATTTTTTACATTTTCAAAGTCCAATCGTCGATCCAAACCGTTCAACATGATCTCCACAATAAAATATACTTGCAGATCAAATTTTACATTTTTTTTGAATTTTTTTACTATTTATTAAGTATTTTACAAAAACTAGTCAAATTTAGACCGTTGAATTTTGTACCCATCTTAATAAATAGTTTTTACTACTTTTTACTATTTTTTGAGGTGTTAGTTTTTACTGAAGTAAAATTTAAAAAAAATTAAGTAAAGTAAATTTGGAGTAATTAAATTGAAGACTTAGAAAATAAAAAAAATTATTTGAGTCATACTTCAGTTATCAAATAAGAGGTAGAGTTCAGAAACATCAAGTGCCGGAAATATTTATTTCTACCATTTTAAAAAAATAAATAAACCAAATAACTACAGTTTTCTGGCAACTCTAATACTAGCACGGCCGCAAAATGCCGGAGCGGACCCATATGAGAGAGACCGCAAAATGCCGGAGCGGACTCCCATAAGGGTCCGCTATATGCCGGAGCGGACACAGGGGCCGCTATATGCCGGAGCGGACCCATTATTTTTTATTTTAAAAATACGAAATTGTAATTGTTAAGAGTTATTTATTTAGTTTCGAATGTTGTTTAAATTGATTTTTGGTCGTATCGATATTTTAGATATGCCGTTCGTTTGAAATATTTTAGATATTTTAGATATGTGGTTTCTTTGAAATTCTTTTGTGTACTATGAGATAATGAAATCAACAAAATAAATAAATAACAACAAAATCAAACAAACAAGAAACTAATCAACGAAATAAATAAGTATCTGACAAAACATCTACCAATACTACAAATAAGAATCTAACAAAACATCTAACAGTACAACAAATGAAAATCTACAGCTCTGAACTAAACACCGTCCTCGACTTCTTCTTCCTAAACCCTCGACCCCGCCTGCAGAGTGGCGTCTCGTCAGTATCTGCGGAGGATGCAGAGTCGTCTGCCTTGACATTCATAGACTGAACCGGCTCCTGGCGAACCTCCTCAATCTCGGATGTCTGCTGGACCCCAGGACCAAAAACTGTGGTCTGTCCAGACTCAGCCTGCGTGAATAAAAACTCATGTCTGGCAATGGGGTCATCATGGAGGGAAGGGTGAGGTACCTGCTGTGAGGACTGGCCAGGGAACTGCGGGATGGGCTCTGTCTGAACATACCCTGGCTGAGGTGCTGTCGGAGTGGGACTGTAACCCGAGGAATACAGTCCATCTCCCTCTGTGCCAAACTCAGTGGAGATATTGAATCCCAGGTCCTCCTCGTGTCCACCCTATAGTAACTTACAAATTAAATAATGTATTGAATAAGAAAAAAATCACAGTTATGTATTTTAATTTAAATTATACCTCGGCAGACATCCTAGCCTGGGATCCCATGGCCTCATGTGCGACTCGACGCATCAACTCGGCACCTCGGTTGAATGCCTGACCGACCGTTCAGCATCATGGACGGGTGCAAACACGTCCTCATCACCAGTGTAGGGGACAGACATCGGGCTCGTCAGATATGTCATCGACCGCATCAACACCGCCCAAGCCAGCGCACCTCAGTAGAGAGTCGAGGCGCGCCCTGTACCCACACTGGCACACCGCGGGTACGTTGTGCTTGAGGATGACCTTCCCGAGCCTCTTTTATCCCCTAGTGATGGCCATCGTAGCCCCTATGACGCAACTTTTGACAAGATATAATGCCTGAAAATTGAAAAAAATATGAAGAAGTTGTACAATTGTAAATATTAATAGTTTTGAATTTGAAACTTCAAATTAAAAATACCGTGGTTGCGAGAGGTGCGCCGGCAGGAATAATATCGTGGATCTGTCCTCTACGATCCCTCGGCTTCGATACCCGCTCATGCGGGTTGTCGGCGATGTATCCCTCAAGAATATGGTGTACACGCCGTGATCCTGGTACCAATCTCTGTAAGGTCTGTACGAATTACAACAAATGTTAGATATTCCAATTAAAAAGTTATAGTTAAAGTTTTGAATTAATAAAAAAATTTCTTACACTGGCGCGACATCCATCTGACGGTCGGGCTCGACCAATGGGGGATCTGCAGCTCCTGCCTCGAACACGTAATCGGCATGGGCAATCCCCTAGTCCTTGCCTGCAGTGGTATCCCTGGGATGATGCAGCCCTCGCCAGACCTCCTCACTGACCGGTGCCGGGGGCGGAGCAAGCTGGCACATCCCGAACTGTCTCATGACCCGTCCGGGGTAATGGTGCTCGATGATCTATATATTTTAATACGTTAGACTGTTTGTATTAAATTAAGTCGCTCGTGTAGATAACAAGCATAAAGAAATTATGGTACCTGAAAACATATGAGCAGCACCTCTGCACGCCAGAAACTCTCCTGCTGACGACATCGCTCAGGCAATATCTAAAGATATGACCGATGTGCATCATCCACCGCGACCTAGAAGTATAGATTTAATATCATATATCAATTCGAACTGGAAAAAATTTAAATAAAAATAAAAATAAAAGTAAACTTACATAATCTCTGTAGGGCTCCCAAGTCACGAACTCGGAATCATCTCTGAGATGCTCGATCTCCTGTCTCCAGAATGTGATGCCGAGAGACGAGCCATGCCCTGCACCCACCCAAATCTTGGGATAGCAGTACTTGGCGGCAAATGCAGGGCAGTTGTCCGGCTCAGGCTTGCCCCACTCCGGCACATCTGTCTTGTTGGCCAGGACTGGATGGCCAACAATCAGATGTGCGTAGGACCAGTGCTGTAGTAACATGCACGGTCCAATGAAGGTCTTGTTCTTCTTCAAGCAGGCTGTGTTAAGACCCCTTTACAATTTACAAAGTCAGTGTTACTAAACTACGATGTATAATATTTGAAAAAATTTATAAGAATGTGTTTCTTACCTATATAGGCATGCCAGTGTGGCACCTCCCCAGTTGAACCTGCCCGCAGTGGACAGGTCGCATAGAAGCTCGAGGTAGCACAGCCCCACCTGATCTCCATGCGAATCCGGAAACAACCGACAGGTGATCATCTCCAAAATGTAAGCGCGCAGGTGTCGGTCAACAACCACCTGTTATAGATTTAAATTAGAATATTATTTACAAGAAAATAAATCTTGTACAAGCAAATACCTGATCTGGTCGATCCGGAAAATCTTTGAATCTCACCCGCAGCTTTGCCAAGCTGATGCAGCTGGGCGAGACCACGGTCTTCTCTTTCTAGAGATCCTCGTACGAGATCCCCAACAGCTCCGAGCACAATGCCCGGAAGTCTCCGTACTCGACGCCCGTGACCGGCTCCCCGATAATAGTCATACCCCACAGGCAACTGACGTCCTGTAGGGTGACTGTCATCTCCGCATGGGGGAGATAAAAGATGTGCGTCTCGGGACGCCATCGCTCAACGAGGCCGGAAGATAAACCCTCGTCAGCATTCTCCTCGGCCATCTGGGATAGCTGGTACAATCTCATCGAGCGTAAAACCCCCCCGTACGTCGGCTAGTACCGTAGATGAGTGCGGTTGTGACGAACCGTAACCGCATCCAAACCCTGCATTTAATTAAATAATCATATCAAGTTCATTCATAAAAAAAAATTCAGGATGACAAATTTATAACTTATCCCGGTGGCAGTCTCTAAAATCCGATGCTCCGCATTCGGGTACCACAAGAAGTCGCTGACCCTGTCAGTGCGACTCCGGATACCCGGAACATCTGCCAATGCTGTCTCAATGTACTAAGACATCTTGTACGGCGTGGCTGTAGGGCCATGCTGTGTACCCCTACTGGAGGATGGTCTATCTCTACTGGATGTCATACTGTATTGGATAATTTTTGGTCAAATATAAGAATTTGGTATAAGTCCGGTTTAAATTTTGGTACAATTAAACCTACTTTAATTTTGATACAATTCTAATTAAATTTGGATACAATTCTAATTCTAATTCTAAATTAATATCTAATTCTAAATGCTAAATATAAACCCTAAACCCAAATTCTAACCCTAAACCCTATACCTAAACCTAATTACTACTCTACACTAAAAATTAAAACTAGAGTAGAAGAAGAAAACTTACCCGAGATCGAAGGGATTGAAACTTCTTTGAAATGATATGAAAAATGAATCCAGCGGGCCCCTTATATAGCCTCCTGTAGGGGTCTACTCCGGCATATAGCGGACCCATATGGGGGTCCGCTCCGACATTCTGCGGCCGTGCTAGTATTAGAATTGTCAGAAAACCGTGGTTATTTGGTTTATTTTTTTTTTTTAAATGGTAGATATAAAAATTTCGGCATCAAGTGTTCTGCGCTTGAGAAAAAAAAAAAAAAAAATTCCAACCCAACATATATATAGTTACACAGGAACTGAAAAAAAATTATTAAAAAAATAAAGAACTGCAGATTTCCAATCTTAAACGGACATATATTCCGCCGAAAGGCACGAAACATAGGCTATATATAATAGTGAATTGTACGTCTAATATTTTTCTAAATTTTTTTTTTATTATGACAACTGTATACCGAAACCGTGCAACCCATTCTCTGCGTGGGGCTTATGATCGAAATAATGCAGCTAACCTTGCTTGCTAATTAACGTAAATGAAAGCAATTAAATCTCCCGTTTGTTTTGTCCACCTAACCGTGCACTTTATTGGTAATTCATTGCACTCTGTTCATGCAAATCAAATTTAACATTTTATGGGTATAGTTAGCAACATGCGATTTTTTTAAGAAAGATTAATTTAGAAATTAAAAAAAAATTATATCTTCGTGAAAGGAATTGTTTGATTTTTTTTTTTAAATAGATAGAACTGCAACAATAGTACAGTTCAACTAGGTGTAGGTTTTTGTGACAACACCAATGGGCAATGGTGTGGTTATTGTGTTTTTCAGACCTTAAACCCCATCATGAACACATATTTGTCCGAAAAGTGATACTGACCATAAATTTATCCGAAAGTTGTTGGGACTCCACTATTGTGACGGTTCCATCATTCTATTATAAGGCGAAACCATATCGTCGGTGTTGTTCCATCTACTTTTTAAAGAAAAAAAACAATCAATTGCTTTTCTCGAAGACTTTATTTTTAAATTTCTAAATTTAAAAAATCGCAACAAGTTGTCTAAGTTCTTTCTCTATGGTTTGCATGCATGTACACGCATCACTCATGAAGTAGATAAGTTTCAACGGTTTGAATTCGTCATTTGAAGCCAATCCAATCAATTTTTGAACTTGTGCTCACCAAACTCTCTTGATGAGCACAACACACGTTAGTTTTGCTAAAAAAAATAATATCAACTAAAAAAAGACAAAAATTTAAATAGTCGCTGATAATGAAAACATAGAAGAGACTAGCTCTTATGCTACTTGGAGATGTGGTTCAAATTAGAGATCTTATTTTAAAATTATGCATAGTTAGATTGGCCTAATTAATTAATATTTAATGAAAATAACTGAAATCCAAATCTCCTGTTCCATAATTTAAAACTCAACCAAACACCACCAACTTATTACGGACTTTCTCATTTAATTTAATGAATTTTAGCCGGTCGAGCGTCATACTTCAAAAATTAGTACAACTAAACAAAGGTACTAAAAGTCAATTTGTGTCGTTGTGCTAATCATACGGACAGCTCACTGCCTCTGTATTGTAGTTTGGTAGGTAGACAAAAACATGATATGTGAAAGACAAATTGAACTGCATTATATTTAAGGTATGTTAAATTATAAATTGCCTTATTAATAAAAAAAACAAAAGTTAAATTGGACACACGTACAATTTGCTTTCAAACAGATTTTCTTTTATGCTTCTTTAACATCTTGTTTGGAGGGGAGTAGAGGAAGGGAGAATTCACATCCTCCCCGGTACCGTAATAGAGAATCTTTTATAATTATTGGATCTGGACCGTTCTTTTTAACTGGCACGAATCTCAAAAGCCCAATAATACTGTCTCTACGCTAGCCCGAATCTCAAAGCGGGGAGAGTTAATCTCAAACCGTAAAGTGAAGGGAATCTTTTATAGTAATGGAGAGGATACTTGTTCGAGGAAGGGAGAGGAGGTGAAGAATAGAAGGAAATGTAATAAAATAGAAAAGAAGATTAATATATTTAATCTATTTGTATTTGGATGATTAATGAGGAAAAATAAATTTAACTTTTCTTTCCGTCCATATTAAATTGTGCTTGGAGACTAAATTTTACAATTTTTAGAAATTTTTTACTATTTTTTTAGAATTTTTTAAAATCACTGTTTATGGTCCACAATTTTCTGAAAAACAGCGTTTTAAAAAATTCCAAAAAGATAGTAAAATTTTTTTCTAAAAATTGTAAATTTTAGTCTCCAAACACAATTTAAGATGGAGATCAACTTGAACGGCTCGGATCAACGTTTTATTCTTTCAACTATGCATAATAAAATTACATATAACCTTCTGCATGCATGAACAAAACCACATTTTAAAACACAAGTCATGCATGCATAGTATTGTAAACAGTTTACAATACCTACTTCACGTGCTAAAATTACCAGTGTTTTTGGTGTCAAATGGTATAAAATTTTTACTTCATACTTAAATTAATAAATTTAAACTGTCAATATAAATTTATATCATTTTATGTATATACAAATAATTGACTTCATTTTGACTGTCAAAACAAGATAAAAAAAAATTGACAAAATTTAATCCGTTAATTTTATTAATGTTCATACATATTAAAATGAAATAATGCAATCACACTTAGCAATTTTGCTCCCAACTCACCTGCTATCTGCGACGCACCTTTGACGCAAACTTTGTCCGAATAAAATCAGATAAGCATGAATTATAATTTAAAAAAATTGTCCTGATTCAAATTAATTTGTTTAAAGAATTATATAAATAATTCACACTTTGTTCGGATTTTCTTAAATGGATGTTTTGTTGCACCCCTGTTAACTGCACTTTGTTCGGATTTTCATGTTATTTGACCCGCGTCATAAATAACTTGAGTGTTTGTGTGGATAGCTTGAAGAGGCAGTTGGGGGTTGGCAATGATGCCAACTAAAAATTATTGCAAATTTGCAATAGTGCTTCTGACATGGATTTGAATCCCTCTTAGGCTCTTCTCTGTCAAAATTGGCATTTGACAACTAATTAAGCATGTAATTAAAGAATAATCATATCACCTAAATTAGCATAGTATTTCTATTTAGATCCGGCCTGTTTGATTAGAATTTGTACCAATATTAAGGGTCTCATACATTTTATTTTGGATCGAACTAGTCTAGATTCTAATTGGACGTTAAATAATATATATGTTATATGGACTCACTAAAGGAAGCCGGGTGCATCTGATGGGCATTCAATTCAAATCAGTCTGATGCCCTTTTAGAACAGTCTGATTCACTTTATGATACATTCGCGCTTGATATACATGAATATTAAAGCAATACGTACTAATCTTGAAACGAATTTGACGGTTCTGAATAGACATATTTGAGTCTGATGTACATCCCACGAACCCCCCGCTTCCCCATCAAAGGAGTATCTTCATTTTAAATGGGATAACCGTACAGGTGGATAATATCTTTTTTTTTTGCCAGTAGCCCGTATGCAAACAAGTGGATAAGTTTATTATGAGCACATACATAACATAACATAGATCAAATTTAACAGTTTTATTATGAAACTTATAATTTAAATTTTGACTTATTAACGTTTTAGAAATGAAGGTACGGTAGAGAAAAAGAAAAATAAAGACGTTTGACTTATTAACGTTTTAGAAATTTTGACTTATTTCGTCATTTGAAGACAATCCAATCGATTTTTGAACTTGTGCTCACCAAACTCTCTTGATGAGCACAACACACGTTAGCTTTGCTAAAAAAGACAAAAATTTAAATAGTCGCTGATAATGAAAACATAGAAGAGACTAGCTCTTATGCTACTTGGAGATGTGGTTCAAATTAGAGATCTTATTTTAAAATTATGCATAGTTAGATTGGCCTAATTAATTAATATTTAATGAAAATAACTGAAATCCAAATCTCCTGTTCCATAATTTAAAACTCAACCAAACACCACCAACTTATTACGGACTTTCTCATTTAATTTAATGAATTTTAGCCGGTCGAGCGTCATACTTCAAAAATTAGTTCAACTAAACAAAGGTACTAAAAGTCAGTTTGTGTCTTTGTGCTAATCATACTGACAGCTCACTGCCTCTGTATTGTAGTTTGGTAGGTAGACAAAAACATGATATGTGAGAGACAAATTGAACTGCATTATATTTAAGGTATGTTAATTATAAATTGCCTTATTAATAAAAAAACAAAAGTTAAATTGGACACAAGTACAATTTGCTTTCAAACAGATTTTCTTTTATGCTTCTTTAACATCTTGTTTGGAGGGGACTAGAGGAAAGGAGAATTCACATCCTCCCGGTACCGTAATAGAGAATCTTTTATAATTATTAGATCTGGACCTGTTCCTTTTAACTTGGCATGAATCTCAAAGCCCAATAATACTGCCTCTGTGCTAGCCCGAATCTCAAAGCGGCTGAGAGTTAATCTCAAACCGTAAAGTGAAGGGAATCTTTTACAGTAATGGAGAGGATACTTGTTCGAGAAGGGAGAGGAGGTGAAGAATAGAAGGAAATGTAATAAAATAGAAACGAATATTAATATATTTAATCTATTTGTATTTGGATGATTAATGAGGAAAAATAAATTTAACTTTTCTTTCCGTCCATATTAAATTGTGCTTGGAGACTAAATTTTACAATTTTTAGAAATTTTTTACTATTTTTTTAGAATTTTTTAAAATCACTGTTTGTGGTCCACAATTTTCTGAAAAATAGTGTTTTAAAAAATTCCAAAAAGATAGTAAATTTTTTTTCTAAAAATTGTAAATTTTAGTCTCCAAACACAATTTAAGATGGAGATCAACTTGAACGGCTCGGATCAAGTTTTATTCTTTCAACTATGCATAATAAAATTACATATAACCTTCTGCATGCATAAACAAAACCACATTTTAAAACACAAGTCATGCATGCATAGTATTGTAAACAGTTTACAGTACCTACTTCACGTGCTAAAATTACCAGTGTTTTTGGTGTCAAATGGTATAAAATTTTACTTCATACTTAAATTAATAAATTTAAACTGTCAATATAAATTTATATCATTTTATGTATATACAAATAATTGACTTCATTTTGACTGTCAAAACAAGATAAAAAAAAAATTGACAAAATTTAATCAGTTAATTTTATTAATGTTCATACATATTAAAATGAAATAATGCAATCACTCTTAGCAATTTTGCTCCCAACTCACCTGCTATCTGCGACGCACCTTTGACGCAAACTTTGTCCGAATAAAATCAGATAAGCATGAATTATAATTTAAAAAAATTGTCCTGATTCAAATTAATTTGTTTAAAGAATTATATAAATAATTCAGACTTTGTTCGGATTTTCTTAAATGGATGTTTTGTTGCACCCCTGTTAACTGCACTTTGTTCGGATTTTCATGTTATTTGACCCGCGTCATAAATAACTTGAGTGTTTGTGTGGATAGCTTGAAGAGGCAGTTGGGGGTTGGCAATGATGCCAACTAAAAATTATTGCAAATTTGCAATAGTGCTTCTGACATGGATTTGAATCCCTCTTAGGCTCTTCTCTGTCAAAATTGGCATTTGACAACTAATTAAGCATGTAATTAAAGAATAATCATATCACCTAAATTAGCATAGTATTTCTATTTAGATCCGGCCTGTTTGATTAGAATTTGTACCAATATTAAGGGTCTCATACATTTATTTTGGATCGAACTAGTCTAGATTCTAATTGGACGTTAAATAATATATATGTTATATGGACTCACTAAAGGAAGCCGGGTGCATCTGATGGGCACTCAATTCAAATCAGTCTGATGCCCTTTTAGAACAGTCTGATTCACTTTATGATACATTCGCGCTTGATATACATGAATATTAAAGCAATACGTACTAATCTTGAAACGAATTTGACGGTTCTGAATAGACATATTTGAGTCTGATGTACATCCCACGAACCCCCCGCTTCCCCATCAAAGGAGTATCTTCATTTTAAATGGGATAACCGTACAGGTGGATAATATCTTTTTTTTTTGCCAGTAGCCCGTATGCAAACAAGTGGATAAGTTTATTATGAGCACATACATAACATAACATAGATCAAATTTAACAGTTTTATTATGAAACTTATAATTTAAATTTTTGACTTATTAACGTTTTAGAAATGAAGGTACGGTAGAGAAAAAGAAAAATAAAGACGTTTGACTTATTAACGTTTTAGAAATTTTGACTTATTTCGTTATTTGAAGACAATCCAATCGATTTTTGAACTTGTGCTCACCAAACTCTCTTGATGAGCACAACACACGTTAGCTTTGCTAAAAAAGACAAAAATTTAAATAGTCGCTGATAATGAAAACATAGAAGAGACTAGCTCTTATGCTACTTGGAGATGTGGTTCAAATTAGAGATCTTATTTTAAAATTATGCATAGTTAGATTGGCCTAATTAATTAATATTTAATGAAAATAACTGAAATCCAAATCTCCTGTTCCATAATTTAAAACTCAACCAAACACCACCAACTTATTACGGACTTTCTCATTTAATTTAATGAATTTTAGCCGGTCGAGCGTCATACTTCAAAAATTAGTTCAACAAAACAAAGGTACTAAAAGTCAGTTTGTGTCTTTGTGCTAATCATACTGACAGCTCACTGCCTCTGTATTGTAGTTTGGTAGGTAGACAAAAACATGATATGTGAGAGACAAATTGAACTGCATTATATTTAAGGTATGTTAAATTATAAATTGCCTTATTAATAAAAAAAACAAAAGTTAAATTGGACACAAGTACAATTTGCTTTCAAACAGATTTTCTTTTATGCTTCTTTAACATCTTGTTTGGAGGGGACTAGAGGAAAGGAGAATTCACATCCTCCCGGTACCGTAATAGAGAATCTTTTATAATTATTAGATCTGGACTGTTCTTTTTAACTTGGCATGAATCTCAAAGCCCAATAATACTGCCTCTGTGCTAGCCCGAATCTCAAAGCGGCTGAGAGTTAATCTCAAACCGTAAAGTGAAGGGAATCTTTTACAGTAATGGAGAGGATACTTGTTCGAGGAAGGGAGAGGAGGTGAAGAATAGAAGGAAATGTAATAAAATAGAAAAGAATATTAATATATTTAATCTATTTGTATTTGGATGATTAATGAGGAAAAATAAATTTAACTTTTCTTTCCGTCCATATTAAATTGTGCTTGGAGACTAAATTTTACAATTTTTAGAAATTTTTTACTATTTTTTTAGAATTTTTTAAAATCACTGTTTATGGTCCACAATTTTCTGAAAAATAGTGTTTTAAAAAATTCCAAAAAGATAGTAAATTTTTTTTCTAAAAATTGTAAATTTTAGTCTCCAAACACAATTTAAGATGGAGATCAACTTGAACGGCTCGGATCAACGTTTTATTCTTTCAACTATGCATAATAAAATTACATATAACCTTCTGCATGCATAAACAAAACCACATTTTAAAACACAAGTCATGCATGCATAGTATTGTAAACAGTTTACAGTACCTACTTCACGTGCTAAAATTACCAGTGTTTTTGGTGTCAAATGGTATAAAATTTTTACTTCATACTTAAATTAATAAATTTAAACTGTCAATATAAATTTATATCATTTTATGTATATACAAATAATTGACTTCATTTTGACTGTCAAAACAAGATAAAAAAAAATTGACAAAATTTAATCCGTTAATTTTATTAATGTTCATACATATTAAAATGAAATAATGCAATCACTCTTAGCAATTTTGCTCCCAACTCACCTGCTATCTGCGACGCACCTTTGACGCAAACTTTGTCCGAATAAAATCAGATAAGCATGAATTATAATTTAAAAAAATTGTCCTGATTCAAATTAATTTGTTTAAAGAATTATATAAATAATTCAGACTTTGTTCGGATTTTCTTAAATGGATGTTTTGTTGCACCCCTGTTAACTGCACTTTGTTCGGATTTTCATGTTATTTGACCCGCGTCATAAATAACTTGAGTGTTTGTGTGGATAGCTTGAAGAGGCAGTTGGGGGTTGGCAATGATGCCAACTAAAAATTATTGCAAATTTGCAATAGTGCTTCTGACATGGATTTGAATCCCTCTTAGGCTCTTCTCTGTCAAAATTGGCATTTGACAACTAATTAAGCATGTAATTAAAGAATAATCATATCACCTAAATTAGCATAGTATTTCTATTTAGATCCGGACTGTTTGATTAGAATTTGTACCAATATTAAGGGTCTCATACATTTTATTTTGGATCGAACTAGTCTAGATTCTGATTGGACGTTAAATAATATATATGTTATATGGACTCACTAAAGGAAGCTGGGTGCATCTGATGGGCATTCAATTCAAATCAGTCCGATGCCCTTTTAGAACAGTCTGATTCACTTTATGATACATTCGCGCTTGATATACATGAATATTAAAGCAATACGTACTAATCTTGAAACGAATTTGACGGTTCTGAATAGACATATTTGAGTCTGATGTACATCCCACGAACCCCCCGCTTCCCCCATCAAATGAGTATCTTCATTTTAAATGGGATAACCGTACAGGTGAATAATATCTTTTTTTTTGCCAGTAGCCCGTATGCAAACAAATAGATAAGTTTATTATGAACACATACAGAAAATAACATAGATCAAATTTAACAGTTTTATTATGAAACTTATAATTTAAATTTTGACTTATTAACGTTTTAGAAATGAAGGTACGGTAGAGAAAAAGAAAAATAAAGACGTTTGAACTGTTCTCTTAAATAAATAGGTTACTAAAAGACAGCCAAGTACAAATGTACAATTATATAGGAAATAGTGTGTCGCGCTCAAATCCAATAAACAACACAGCAATCTGGACAACAGGTAGTGAACTGTGAAGGCCTAGGAATCAATGCCGCCTTTACTGCTGGGTATTCTTTGTATCTAATTTCATAATTAATAGGTACGATGTATCATATATTGTGTCGGCATAATATAATTAAATATATTGTGATTGAAAATCGAAGATCTAAAAATCGAATGTTATAAATTTTATTGTTTGTATCAAACAATATTGGAACTAGTACGCTAATAAAAGTCCCAAAGTTCTAAAATTTATTAAATTTATGTCAATTAATTATTAATAGAGTTTATCAATTCATTTGAAGCATATTCTTCGGGTATAATGCAAAACATTTTTTTGTTATATGATAGATCATGTTAGCAAGAACAGAAAACAAACTATCTTACAAAATTTAATACCAAAACAGTGGCGTGCATACAATTTTTTTTCTCTATTACGCATTGTTGTATGAAAAAAAATATCATTATTGAGGTAAAAAAATAAGTCGTGATCGGCACTGTCATGGATGGTAGGATTGTGTTTCAGTACAGTATATTTTTGTCACGACATTTGTGCTGATAACGTGTTGTGATTCACGTGTCATGTGTCGTATTCATGCATTTATATGTTGTGATCATTTCTAGAAAAAATAACACAACACACGAACTGATCTAGTCATAACACAACATGAGAGTCACCATTTTTTTCCAACATTGTTTCTTGAATTTATGATTTTTACATTTTTTACATTTTGTTCATATTTTTTAGCATTTTAAGAATTTTTTTCAAGATACAAACTTTATTTGCGAAAAAGAAATAGTTTGTGATTGAACATGATTTCACAGCATGTGCGGTCACGACACGACTATCATGTTCTGATTGTCCACCATTTTTTTATCACAACACGAGACGTAAATAATTGATTTGGTTACAACACGAGTCATGTGTCGTAAATAATTGATTTGTCACGACATTTGTGCTGATAATGTGTTGTGATTCACATGTCATGTGTCGTATTCATGCATTTACATGTTATAACCACTTTTAGAAAAAATAACACAACATGCGAACTAATTTAGTCATGACATGGAACATGAGAGTTGCCATTTTTTTTCCAACATTGTTTCTTGAATTTATAATTTTTACATTTTGTTCATCTTTTTTAGCATTTTAAGATTTTTTTCTTTTCAAGATAAAACTTTATTTGCAAAAAAGAAATAGTTTGTGATTGAACAGGACCTCGTAGCATGTGCGGCCACGACACGACTATCATGTTCTGATTATCCACTATTGTTTTTATCACAACACGAAATATAAACAATTGATTTAATCACAGCACAATTATGAATTTACTTCACTCTATATCAAGAACAAATTATAACCTTGTACATATTTTTATTAGAAGAATAAACACAGCCTTAAAAATTTCTTCATATATATGTGAACTAAGTAGACAAGTAGTTCAAGAAAATATTTCTATACAGATTGCACTGTTTTTTATTTCTTCATGTGTGGGCATCACCTACCAAAACATTGTTCGTAATCCTTCTTAAAAAAAAAAAAAAAATCCAGTGATAAAAAAAGCTACAAACAATTTTATTATATATTTCACAAGTAAGACAATCACAATGATTTTATTTTCTTAAAATTTTCATTAACATAAAACAGTAAATATTTCAATGCCTGAATTTAATAATATAAGAAACAAAATATTTTTTAAACTAAAAAACGAAATACAAATTTGTTCATATTTCAGCATCCTCAAATGTTTTTTTAATTATCGAATGAACAATTTCTTTCAAAAAAAATCATCCGAACATAATTATTCATAATATGTATTCAATAAACTAACAGTACAGAAAGTGACCTGTAACTGTGAGCATGGGCAAACAGGTACTTCATTTTCTTACTTAACACCAACTTTGATTGAGTTGTTTGTCCGACTACTTTCTTCGGATTCGACTATGCTAAGAAAAGCAGGGTTTTGCTTTTCAGATCTCAATTATTCAAAATTTTTTATTCACGTATCTCGATAAAGAAACTTTTTCATGCATAAATCTCAATGAATTTGAATGGTTGGGATCAGAAAAGTAGAATCTTGTTTTTCTTAAAGAAAAGTAGCAGAGTCACATCCACTTTCCTCAACATGTGGGCCCATGAGTACAAGGAATTCGGATTCCCAGGTATCTGAGCCTCAGAGGTGCAATAAGTAAATCCGGACCGTTATATTATCTTGGCACGAATTTTAAAGCAGACCCCTGTAGTTTTTATATGCACAGGATTGAGTTTGATTTGGCTGGAATAAATCTGGTCCGCTCGTTTATTTATTGCACCCCTCCAATACCTGAGGGGACATGGACTCGAGTACAAGCCCGTTATCATGATTTTCTACACCGACAAACGATTACGTGTGCTCCCAGGTACCTAACTGAGTGCAATTAGCTCACATTAACTTCCAGCCGAGCGATTGAAATTTGATGTCTTGTCAGATATAGAGGATTCGTTTTTGTGATTGTCTCAAGTTAAAATTGATATAACTCGGTGTCTATTTAGATATAGAGAGTCCGTTTTCAGATATAGTGCAATACCTGACTGAGTACAATTATATTTAAATTATCAGTTTTATCAAAAAAGAATTTGATAATCAAATGTAATTGTACTCCTATTGCATTGGATCTGAATTCCAATCAAACACCGACCAAACACCGACAACGACATGTTCTAGGCTACAAAATTCATATCAGCTTAGGTAACATAATTTCTTAAGTAGAATCCAATCTGTTCGTTATATACTAGTATAAATCTTAAAGAGACCTCATACATTATCATACAGGAGGCATAGGAGTAGTTAGAGCATCTACGTTCCTGAAACTATCAGAGTTTCTAATCTGATGTGGCAGTTTCTAGACCAGTTTTAGGGATGTAGACCAATTTCTTATTTAGCAACTGTGCTCAATAATTTCTTAATAAAAAATCGTTTATAAACTGTGAGTTGGCAAAATGATTGGCTGATGTTCGCTGAAAAAAATATTTTATTTTATTTTATTACTGATGTGACATTTTAGAAACTCTAAAATTAGTTTCAGGTATGTGAATCCTTAGAAACTCCATAACCTATAATTTCTAAAAATTAGTTAATAGTTACTTAAAAACTCTAAGAGTTTTAGGAATGTAGATGCTCTTAGAAGTAGCAGATCTGATTTTCGAATAAATTGAATGAGTTGATGTAATAATTCGATACGGGGGTTTTTTCGCTCCGCAATTTCAGGAATAAAGGGCGATTTCAAAAACCCATCCATGACCAAGCTAAAAGCTATCCCTACCGGCGGGGGTTGGCTCAAGGTCACAGCCGTTAATCGCCGGCAGCATCAGCGATACCCTCTCCACAATGGCCGCTACAGAAAAGACTTTCAGACGGTGCCCCCTCACAGTCGTCAGAATCGACAGCCACGCACCTACTACGCAAATCAAGGAGAGAGGCGGTCCCGTCCAAATTCGTACCAGAACCGCCGAATGGAGCCAAATCGCCGAAGAAGATCAACTCTCCGCCCCAACAGCCTCCTACTCAACCTATTCCCACCTCCGATCCCCTCTCTGGCAACCAAGCTGTCCCCTTCTCCTACATATAACCCCTCTT
Source organism: Carex parvula (assembly GCA_025461045.1). Lineage (NCBI taxonomy): Eukaryota > Viridiplantae > Streptophyta > Magnoliopsida > Poales > Cyperaceae > Carex > Carex parvula. The sequence continues at coordinate 588,708 of JAJGRW010000184.1, forward strand.
TCCAAAACTTGCATTTTCACCCCTCCAAATTTCCCTTACCCAAACAAGCTTTTAACAAACACACCACCATGGTTAAGAACAGGCAACTAAACCTCCTCCACAGGAACCAGCCCCACCCCACCCGCAACACGCCTAACCCGAGCCGATCCTATGCCCAAGTAACCACACCACCCGCCAACCTCCCTGTTGCCGCGCCATACCATCAGTCCACTTGGCGTTTCTTTATGGACCACAACCCTTGGACCACCCAAGCTGCAGCCTCAAACAATAACCTACACCACCAAACAGCTGACGATCAGCCTTCCCTTCCATTACCACCCAACCCCAACTACCCGGAATGGAAGAATAGATGTTACATTTGCTTAGAGGTCGGTCATGACCAAAATGACTGTCTAAGCGAAGAACGGGTTTGTGCACGCTGTTGGAAGTCGGGTCATAGAGCAAGAGATTGCAGCCACTCCATGATAGCAAAGCGACAACGTTTCGATCCTCTCCAACCTCAAGGAAACTTGGGAGAATCGGGCCTCCCCACCAACAGACCTCAAACTGCCATAGTCTTCATACCACAGACCCCACATATTCAACGCACAAACAGTGAACTGTCCAATGCCATAGTTATTGATACAAAACTAAGACCATACCACAACCATAACACCCTTCAATCACTGCTCATGACCACTTGCAACTCCACCCTCCCCTACCCGTTAACCCACATGGCAGATACCCGTTATGTCCTAGTCCTACCTATGGGTGAAGATAGAGGTGTTTTTTTGGCTGAGCACACAGCCAGTCTACGTGATCTGGGACTAGTTGCATATCCTTGGAGCTCTGGCATTGATGCCGCGCCGCTAAGCCTCAAGTACAAGGTTTGGATCCAGCTGAACCGTCTATCCCCCCACCAATGGAATCTCGATCATTTAATTCCAGCCGTAAGCACCTTCGGAGTGGTCTTAGAGCACTCGCCAATGCAACATGTCCGTTCATTTGAGAAAATGGTGGCAGTCATTGCAGTCCCGAACTTAGAGAAAATCCCCAAAGAGATCCAAATGTGGGAACGAGCCCGAATTAGTGATATTGAGGTACAGGTCCTTAGCTGGCTCGAAGATGCGATACCAATTGCCTCGACAGAGGACACCACCCCCCCGCAATCCTTCTTTGATCAGGTACGCCAAGATAATTTGAAAGCTTTGAGGGGAATTAATACTGATGAGGGGGGGAAAGAGATCATTACGATAGAGTATGACACTCTCCTATCGATTTGGACACACTTACCACAAGGGGAAGAGAAAGATCGAATTGAGGCAACTCTGAAAAAAAGCCTGCACTATGAGGCGAAGGATAGAGAACGAATGTTGAGGTTGCTAGCCAACGAGAAAGGTAAAAACATAACAACTCAGGGACCGGGTCAGAGCACACCGGCTGATAAGCCGGGTCCGGCAGTGCTACAGGAAGATGGGCAACTAGACAGGCCATTCGTCGTCCCAACTGGAGATGAAGCAGGCAAAATAATTCTCGGTTTTTTAAACCCGGATTTTACTGAGGACCGTACTCCAGAAGTACAAGCAGACGTTGAGATGACTCCGCGTGCCTCACCTCTGTCAGCTCATATCGGGTTTGAGGATCCAACACAGGTACGGTCTAATTTTTCAAATTCTCCTACACCCACTTTAATTCTAGGCCCAGAGATCAATATGGGCCTCACAACTGAGCAAAGAAATAGGTGGGCTGATATGGATGATGAATTTGAGTTGGGATCACCAATTCGGGTACTGCATGGGGAAGGGCTAAAAAATAACAGGGGTTTAGATGAACTAGGGGAAAGTTTTGATTTAGGTGAAAACTTTGACTGGGCCGTTCAGAATGATGGAAATCCAAGCCCAATCCTCATAAATGACAGCTCACACATAAACCAGATCTTTCCAGAAACTACAATTAACATCCCAACTAACCAAGAAACTACACCAGCCTACACGGACCCAAACCTAATCCAAAACCACCCACAACCCGATATGCCTCACCAACAAACACCACAACAGACAACCCACATCCCAACCCAAACCACCTTAAGAAGATCTGTCAGGATTCTTGAACAAGAAACCTCCATCAACTACGCCACCAACACCAAACAGCCAAAGGATAAGAACAAAGCGGCACAGTCAAAGAAACTGAAAAAAAATATTGAACAAGCGGCGGTTGTTGCTGCGCTACAGGATGAGGTAATTTCAGAAACTCCTCTGGATGCTAATCAGGTGGCGGAAGTTGACAACCTATGTGGGATCCTTCAACCTGCGGACCAGTCAACAGGAAAGGAACCGGTGGAGGCGACTCCCACAATCCAGGCCACTGCTTCCGAAGAGAACCATACCCTCCTGGAATCTGAACCTGAGGAGGTGACCGACAACGAAGACCCGACTTCTGACAAGGAGGCCGACGGTTCTGACAAGGATGAAGACATGCTCAACTACGAGGACGAAGAGTCTGTGCTGGCCGGAATTGACTATGAATCGGATGTGGACATGGACTCCAATGATGGTGAAGAGAATGGCGAGGGTGACGGACCCGCCGATGCTTAGTCTGATGCTAAGCCAAATCATCTGTGTTTTTATGTTTTTTATGATTAGTGTCCTTAAGACTACTATTTTTATGCTTTCTGTTTTATGCTCTTTCAAGCTAGTTTCTGAATTTTCTGAGGTTCAATTAGTGGTGAGCACTAAACTTTTGTGTAAGCTTTAAATGTCGATCGAACCTAATGAATTCCTATTTAAGTTTAATTTTCTAAATTGGAATGTGAGGGGACTTGGTGACTTGAACAAATGTATGGTTATTAAGAATACCGTTTTGGATTCTAAATGTGATATGCTTTGTTTCCAAGAAACTAAGTGGTGCGAACATTCAATTTTTCGTGTAAGACAAGTGTGTCCGGCGAGATTTAGAGAGTATATAACATTAGATGCGGAGGGTTCGAGGGGTGGGATCTTACTCGCGTGGAGTAATTCCTACAAGCTCCTCACCTCATATATTAAAAAATACTGTGTTACTATTATCATACAAGAGGAGATTTTATTTTCATGGTCACTGGAGTTTATGGGCCTCAATCAGATAGTGACAAAATTGAATTCCTAGCCGAATTAAATGAGATAAGGTCAATCAATAGTTTGCCTTGGATAATTATGGGGGATTTCAACATCATTCGTTCCAGTGAGGAAACAACGGGAGGGCCCCCTAATTTAGGCATAACTTTGTCGTTTAATAATACTATAGATGATCTACAACTCCTTGATGTACCATTAATTGGCAGGAAATTTACGTGGTCTAGCAAAAGGCCGCGGCCGACATTCTCGCGACTAGATAGAGTGCTAATATCACCACATTGGAATTCATTGGGGGTCTCTTACCAGTTACAGGATGCATCAGCCACAGCCTCAGATCACTCACCTCTCATTTTTCGTATCAAGCCGCACCAAATAAATGGTAAGAGATCATTTAAATTTGAGACTTATTGGCTCCAACACCCACAAATCACTGAAATTGTGCGAAACACATGGGAACAGGAGGTTAATTCATCCAACCCGATTAAGAGAATCCATTTTAAAATTAACAAGTTGAGATCGACATTGAGATCCTGGGCACATGAAACTTACGCAAGGAGGGAAACTTACCTAACGAGGTCCATGTGGGTTATACGGCAACTAGATTTTGCAGAAGAATCAAGGAACCTAAATTCAATGGAATTCATGTTAAGGATTAGATTGCGGGAACATGTTTTCAAGTTGGCAAAAGAAAAAGAAGAAAGATGGAGGCAGCGCTCGGGTGCAACCTGGTTGAAGCTAGGTGACAATAACACCAAGTATTTTCATGCGGTTGCAAATGGCCGCAAAAACCAAAACACTATCACGGCAATAGAGAGAGAAGGTATCTTAATTCAGGGACAACAACAGCTTCAAAGTGCAATTTTGGAGCATTATAAAGGCTTGCTAGGTTCAAGAGTGCAAAATGGGCCTTTTGAGTTGACAGGTAGAATCGGCCCGAACAGAGCTGACATACTACAAACTCTAGATTGCGATATATCAGATGAGGAGATAAAAGGGGCAATATTTCAATTGCCTAAAGGTAAAGCAAGCGGGCCAGATGGGTTTCCAATAGAGTTCTATCAGTTTTTTTGGGATATAGTGGGTGCGGACATAATTGCTATGGTTAGGAATTTCTACAATGGTCGCTCAATCCGACAAATTAACAAAGCAGCAATTACATTGATCCCGAAAAAACAGGGGGCCATAGAGATAACAGATTTCAGACCAATAAGCGTCATAAATACGACGGCAAAAATCGTCACGAAGATATTGGCAAATAGATTGCAGCCACATCTGCAGGCTTTGGTGCTGAATGCACAAACAGCCTTTGTAAAGGGTAGATCTATCATGGAATCATTCTTGGTAGCTAGGGAGCTACTAAACTTCACCTCGAAAAATAAAATCCCATCTATCCTTTACAAGGTCGATTTTGCTAAAGCATTCGACACAGTTGATTGGTGTTTTTTAGTGAATCTACTGATCGAGCGAGGATTCCCTCCCAGGTGGCTATCGGCAGTGCTTAATGTCCTACAAACATCCTCCTCGACGATTCGTGTGAATGGATCTGTCACTGATTATTTTAACCATAAAAGGGGGTTACGACAGGGTGACCCGCTATCGCCGATGCTCTTCATCCTGGTAACAGACTCTCTTAACTGGTTTATAAATAATGCGGTGCCATTCATGCATGCACCGATGACGGTGCCGCCAAAGCTGATCCAATACGCGGATGATACAATCATTTTCGCAGAAGCACATCCTAAGACCTTGAGGATCATTCAGCGCATCCTATACCAATATGGGAACTTGACGGGCCTAAGGATCAATAGCCGAAAAAGCATTTTTGTTCCAATTGCAATCCCAACGACGGTGACTCATGTAATCCAGCGTATTCTTGGTTGTGAACCATCAAGCCTCCCAATAACATACCTGGGGCTGCCCCTCTCGGCAAAAAGGGTCAGAAAGGCAGATTTTCAACCGTTAATCAATGCGGTACAGGGAAGATTAGCGAGTTGGAAATCATCTTTACTTTCATATGGTGGAAGGGTTACCTTAGTCCGATCAGGTACTAACAGCACTTCCACTGCACTACATGCAGGCAATCAAATTACCAAAGGGGGTAATTAAACATATAGATAGAGCGAGGAGGAGTTTCATGTGGAAAGGAAATGACACATGCAAAGGCATTAACTGTCTAGTTAGTTGGTCTAAAGTGTGCAGTTTGAAGAAGTACGGGGGTATGGGTATCCTAGACTTGCAATTGCAAAACGAGGCTTTACTCACTAAGTGGCTATGGAAGCTAGACACGGATCCGGAGGGACTGTGGGCAAAAACTATGTTCACACTGTACGGCATAGTTTCATCCAATGAGCTACTACAAACCGAGAGATTATCCTCCTTCCTAAACTCCATCAAAGGTTTAATTCCATTCTATTCGAGCTCGATACAGGCAGAGGGGCATGCTCAGATATTGAAATGGAAGTGGTCGGCGCAAGGGATCTTTACCACCTCATCGGCCTACAAAAATCTACATAATCCTAGGCCATTATGTCCTTTTAACAGAGTTATATGGAAGATCAAAATCCCCAACAAGGTTAGAATTTTTATTTGGATTGCGATCCAAGACAGGTTACTAACACAACACATCTTAAGGTCGAGAGGATGTGATGTAGAAGTAGGTTGTCACTTGTGTGACGACCCTAGCATTGAGACGGCAAATCACATCCTCTACTCATGCCCATTTGCGACGGGATTTTGGTGCATGTTACTATTCAGATATGGCTATAGGCAACACTTTCATAACAGTAACACGGTGCTGGCATGGTGGTGGGCGATGAGGATGGACATAGCGCAACCAGATAAGGGTCGATGGGACACCCTCTGGGCTTCGGGGTGTTGGGCGCTTTGGCGTGAGAGAAATCGGAGGCTCTTTACAGGAAAGAGCAAGACGGTGATGGATCTGGTAAATCACACCGCAATAGAGTTCTCCAATTGGCATAGGAACCTTTAGATGATTTAAATCTCTATCAGAGAGATCTGTACATATTTACTTTCCAATAATTTGTGTAAATAACTTTTTTCCTTATTAATCAATGAAATGTCAGTTCTACTGACCTTCAAAAAAAAGAATGAGTTGATCTAATAGGATAGAAGTTGTAATCACATTTATTTATCCTTGTATGCTTGGTAGCTACTACCAAGTCTTTCAAAAAGAAGACCTCATGCATTAATCGATTTGAATCGGATTGGTCCAGATTTAAATAGGACGGTCGGAATTGAGACTCAAAAATTCTTTAATTTAATTCGGACCCCATGCTACAACCGCCGATTGAGACAGACTGGAAGGCCTATAAAGAAATTTGTAATGTTTGGAGAATGACCAAGGAAAATCAACAGTATGTGTGAGATCATGGCTGATCATCCAGCAAAGAAAGGATGACTAGAGGGATGGAGCTACACTGAATTTGCTTATTCAATCTTTAAATTATGCAAAAATGAGATTAATTTGTTTGTAATTGGATCCACATGTATTTGCCCGAAATTTTTTTAGTTACCACAACATAAAATTAAAATTAAATTAATACCACTCTTGTTGAGATTTCTCCAGCTCTACCACCCACGCGGACTCAGTTGGCGCACCAAAATGGACTGGTGCTCTAGCTAGGTTGGCGCACCAACTGGTGCTCTAGCTGGGTTGGCGCACCAACTGGTGCTCTAACTGGGTTATAGCACCAATTGTTTTGAAATTTTTACTGCTCTTCTGTGAGTTTCACCCCGTTTGAGCACTAATTTTGCACCAATGTTGATGCGCTAGCCCAGTTAGAGCACCAATTGGTGCGCCAACCTAGTCCGCGCACCAACTCAATTTGGTACGCGAACTGGATTCGCGTGAGTGGTGGATTGAAAATAACTTGGACCGGGTGGTAATCATTTATTTTCTATTTTTTTAGTGTGGTAACTAAAAAAATTTCGGTGTATTTGCCTACGGGCGAGATCTATATATTATAAAAAAAAAAAGGAAGATAACGGTTATATGCATAAGAGGTCCATTGTTAGACATTGTAGCCATGTCCCACGAGTTCGGTTGGTTGATAAAAAAAAATTCTAAGTCATTTGTCATTTCAAAATAAGAAAATAAATATTATTGTGAAATCGACGAACAAAATAAATTTTGGTCGGCTATCAAGCAAAATACAAAGAAGGTTCTTGAATGGTCTTGGGCTCTTGGCCCATAAACTGACGCGGAGCAGCGTTCTTTGTTAGAAAAAATCCCAAATCATGGGCTAATGCTTTCAACCTCCAAAAGCCCAATTTGGATCTAAACAAGATCTTTTAAAGTATTGAGATTTGTGCATTGAAAAGTTCGAACAGTTGAAATAGAAATAACAAGTTCCTATTATTCCTTTGGAATAACAGCAGATTTATTTCCATTTTCTAATACATCAAGCAACAAAGTAAAAAACCACTGATCCACTTCATTTCCTTTGTAGATTCTATTTTGCACTTAAAGGGTTCACTTTGAACTGAAAATAAATTGTGCTCAATTAGATAGCAGGGTTTGTTATGTAGACATTCATCAAATAACAGCGTCTATTTTATATATATATAGATGGGTTATGATGAGTTACGAAGTAAGGATTTTATTTTACTTCATGCTCATATCTCTGTTTTTAAAGACCAAACAGTCGATCACCGCTCAACAAGATAGTCATATTGAAATGTGCTTGGAGACCAAATTTTACATTTTTAGAAATTTTTTACTATTTTTCTTAAATATTTCAAAATCACTGTTTTTTATAGTCCGAACCATTGAAAAAGAGCGGTTTTCTACCTATCTAAAAAAATAGTAAAAATTTTTCAAAAAATGTAAAATTTTGGTTTCCAAGCACATTTCATATGGATATCTTGTTGAGCGTTCGGATCGACTGTTTGGTTTTTGAAAACGAAGATATGAGCGTGAATTAAAACAAGATCATTACTTCGTAACTCACCGTAGCCCATCTCATATATATATAGTCAATCGCATCGATGATTACATTTTATATAATATTATTTTTGAGTAAAGTTGGAGGTTAAGCCAACTAACTATATATTATCCACAAATAATTCTCCAATCCGGATTTCAAACCTACAACCTTCCACACCAAAAACTGATTCTACATTTCATATAATATTAATTTTTGCCATCGTATATTTTCTTTTATACTCTTTTAAGTACTAAGCATAGTGAGGAATCAGGACAGCGCGGTAACAAGTAAAGCTCTCTGCTTATTTAAGTTTTGTATAGCACTTTGTAACATAGAGTTCAATCGGTAGTATATTTAATTTGTTTCGTAATGCTTTAATGTTCGCAAAACAAACTTGATGCAATACTAAAAACAAAATTATAATTATAAACTAGTAACAAGTTTCTTCAATAATTTGTGGCAAGTGGATTTGGTTAACAAATAAAGAGGGACGAGAGAAACTTATATGAAGTTATGAACCAATTTAAGAGGGCTGCTACAGGGCTATCCATGTATCACACATAACTACACGGGTCTTTTAATATTTATTAATAATTTTCCAAGCTAAAAATGACCAATTTTATTCTGAAAACAAAAGTTTATTTTAAAATATCCAGCATTTTTTAAATCACTGCTCTTAAAATATTGTGGAGCACTCAAAAACATTGATTTTGTACCTATCTAAATAAATAAATAAAAAAATATAAAAAATGTAAAATTTTTGCCGAGTAAGAGGGGTTAAGAAAACAATAAAGAGTTGTCTGAGGCAAGACTTGAGTAGGTCCGATGGGCATCGGACCTACCTCGGTTCGATGGGTTTAATCACCATCGATTTGCTTTCAAATTCGTGTGAAATGCTTTAAACTCCGTGCGTGTATGTTTCAATTTTCGTGCGCACAAATCTTGTACTACATCGGACGGTTAGCGTGGCGTTGAACCTAAAAGTAGGTCCGATGGGCATCAGACCTACTCAGTTCTCCTGAGGCAAACAAAGCATCCCACTGAAGCACCAATTTCCCAAACTGTATCTATCCTAAGCTGTACACAGCTGTTAGCCTGTTACCACTGTCTCATTTCTTCGTGCCATGCCGTGTTTCTCATCTTTAAACTCAAAAGACTCTTTGCTATCTATTATTTTCTCTTACAGGAGACTGACTAATTCTGGTCGGTGAAAGTTGAAACACAGTAAAAAAAAAACGAGAAATTTTAATTTATGAAAAATATTGTAAAATAATATAAAAAATTAAAAGAGAAGTTACTTTCGATTCTTTTATGAATAAAAAAGATTTGTAGCATTATTCCGGTTCAAATTTTGGACATATATAGTAATATTGTTGCAGTCCAAACTGTGTAGCTCCGTCATGTGAAGCCGTGTACAAAAAAAAATATATTTGGATCAGTACTAATTTTACAGGTTCAAATTTTAAATCAAAATAAATGTTACATGTCGTTCTATGTATCGAAAATCGAAAATACTTTTTCTCTTTCTCTATATTATTTTATATATTTTCTATGAATAAAAACTTTTCAAAATATTGCTCGTCAATTTACCGCTAATGTAGAAGATATTGATTTGTTTACGTGGGTTAACTTAAATTTTTTATTCTTTGCCGTTCAGATTTTTATTTTTAAAAAAATTAATCATTCAGAAATTAAAATTTGATTAAAGATAAAATTATTACATATTAGATGTAATTATTTTTTCTGCGGTGAAATTCACAATATTTCGACAATTTTGACTTAATTTTGATTATTCTCAAGCACAGAGAAAAGCAACACACAAAAATTGTTCTTATTAATGAATTTTTATAAATTCTTCATATCTATCAAAATATCGTAACTTTGTACATGCATGTACAATAAATTATTTTTGAAAATTATAAATAAACAATTATCTAGTGATATTTTCATTAATAAATGTAGTTAGCTTTTACGAATAAAAGAGACCCTCTTTTGGACAATAATTTCAGCCTGCCTTGTTTTTTTTCCTGTGAAAACTATTCGTTCGAGTCTTTTTTTTTTTTCTTAGAAAAAGATATTGTCAAATCTTTAGAAAATTATCATTTGTACAACACACGTTATGGATTGAACGAATAGTTGGCCGAAATTTTTAAAGTTACCATTCTCTGAAAAAAAAAAAAAAACTAAAAAAATCACGAAATCTAAGTATTTCTGGATCTACCACGGCCACAGAACACCGGTGCGGCCCCATTTAACGGAGACCTCAGAATGCCAGTGCGGCCCCAAATATTTCATTTTTTTGGTTTAATCAAAATTTGAGATATCTCAGCCGCCGTGAATTCCAAGAAGAAATGGGGCACGAATGCCAAACTTTGAGATATATCTCTGTTTGTTTGAGATGGGGACGAATGCCAACGCAATTTTTATTAAACAAAAAAAAATAACATGGGGGCGCAGAATATCTGATGCTGACCCCAAGCTAAGGCCGCATAATGGCTTGCGGTCTTCAATATTTGAGACCGCATCGGTATTCTGCGGCAGTGGTAAATTTCAAAATACCCACCGCAGTAAATTTCGAAATACCCAGATTTCATGATTTCGAAATACCCAAATTTCGTGGTAGATAATCTATTCGCAAGCTTTAGCAACTAGAAAGGCTAAAAAAAAGGTTTACAAACAAAAGCTATACAAAAAGCGATTGATATTTTAACATCTAAATATATAAGAACAAATAATTTAAATTTTTGAGGGAATTTAACGTATACCCCTCAAAAACTTCAAAATTACGTCCCTCTAAACTTTAAAATTATGTATTTACCCCTCTAAACTTCAAAAACTCACAAATTTACCCATTTTATTGCCTTTGATATTAAAACTCATTCTTTATTTATAAAATATCCATTTTACCCTTTATTAAAAGCATCAAAAACCCATCCGACTCAAATTTGAATATGAAGGGTTCCTCTACTGTCTAATCCGTGCACATCGCATTAAGATCTGTGCGTGCAACTTCAATATACGTGTGTGTTTGATTTAAGATTCGTGCTGATCTAGTGTGCACAGATTTTGAAGCAAATTCGATCTGCGCATCGCGTTAAGAGCTGTGCACGTCGCTTCAATATCTGTGCATGTTCGCTTTGAGATTCGTGCTGATCTAGCGTGCACAGATCTGAAAGCAGTTCGGACAGTAGAGGAACTCTTCATATTTAAATTTAAGTATGGTAGACGTTTTATGCTTTTAATAAAGGGTAAAATGGGTATTTTATAAATTTAGATGGGTTTTAATATAAAAGACAATAAACTGGATAAATTTGTGAGTTTATGAAGTTTAGAGGGGGAAAATACGTAATTTCAAACTTTAGAGGGAGAAATATGTAATTTTGATGTTTTTGAGGGTATACATGAAATTTCCCCTAAATTTTCATAGATGTCTCCGTCACTTAATAAGTTAATATTGTTCATGATATTTGTAACCATTTTTATATGTTACTTGATTTTTGATAAAAAAAAAAACTAATATGATAAAACAAACCCCACCCAAACTTATTTATTATTAGTAAAATTGGTCGAGGAGCTTTATTCATACTTTTTCTTGTGGACCAGCTCATGATCTATTCGGAAATGGTAAACTTAATTTTTTTTAAATGAAAAGTAGAGCCTCTGCTTATATTACGGAGGATTTCTCTACTTTGTTGGTTTCAAATTCATAATTTCTCAAATGAGAATCATATATCTTTGCTACTAGCCAAAGACTAGTTCTCTGTAAACTTAAATTGATTGGTTAATAATTAAACAATTCTTAAATTACATCAAATGAAAATAAAAAAATATGTATAAAATGAAAAATATGTCGATAATATTTGTACATTGATGTTCAATATTGACGAACTTTGACATTGATTATTTTCATCATTGAATAGGTCTGTTATTTATACAGGTATATGCTATATCAAATGAATTAATTTCGTTATTAAAAATTTGAAATGATAGTTATTTAAAATTCAATTGTATTAACATAATTTTACACCATACATATTAATATTTAATTACTCAGTTTATTTGGATTCGGATGTACATTGACCATTGTACAACCTTATCCATTACCCATTATCAACTTCAAGGACGGTGGAATAAAATTTTAAAATAGATTAAACTATAGAGAACCGAAGATTGGCTTTGGGAACGCGTCCAGCGGGACCCACCGAAAAGACCAACTGTCACTGAATACGTGTACAGCGTACAGCGTACTGCAGACTGCATAATGTTATGTTCTTCAATTCGTTTATTGCTTCTGCTGGTTTCCTTTGTGGAATTCACATCCTCTGAGATATCTCATATTTTGCGTGACATTTTGGAAAATCTCAACCGTTCAAATACGTTCTGCCGAATCATAAAGCTCAAATAATACTGGCCCCCCCGCCATCCCCGAGTAGGCACCGGACACGTCGGTCTCGTAAAATATGAGATATCTCAGAGGATGCACACTCTCCTTTGTGGCCTTCTGGGAGTGCAATTAGTTGGTTCCTCTCCAATTCAACTGAATCAATTGGATAGTTTCTAGTGTATCTTAGCCTTTCCATTTCTCAATTAACGTCAGATACTGAAAATAAATGGAACCTTCATAATTTCATATACCCAGGAAGTTGCGGTCGTTTGATTATAACCGTCAGATGCTTAATGAACAGTACAGATCTCTCTCAACCAAGCTCGTTTGAACATTATTGGATCCGCTCCTGTGTGGGACCCTGATAAAGCTGTCACCAACGGGCCAGCAAGGAATCCCATACTCAATTTGCAAGTGGTACCGCTCAAGTTATCATCTTGGACATGTATAATGAAAATTACGCTACAGATTTGCAAAAACAAAAAACCAAAGAAAGAAAAAGAAATTACGCCACAGATTAAATTTTCTTCTGTTAAAAAAATTTATTTAAATTATTTTCTTACAAATTCCTTATATTTATGATACTTTCTTTAGTTCTTTATATACTCCTATAAGAAAACGACGCCGAACGGAGATACCAATATTCAAAGAGAAAAAAATCCGATATTTTTATTAAAACTCCCAAAAAAAACAAATTATCAAATCTGCTCCCACCCCAACTTTATTTTTATTTCTACCCCAACCGCCCGTGGGCTGGGCGGTCCACTACCCTTATCAGACCGCCCAGCAGCTGGGCGGTCCGCTATAAAACCCTATAAAAGGGCTTTTTCTCTCTCCTGAGCAACACAGTGTTCATTCCCCAATCCCAGAAATTTTCCAGAACCGAATGAGAGAGCCGTCAGAGGCGATTTTTTCAGCGATTTTGAGGCGATTGTGCACAGTAATCCCAGCACAGTAATCCCAACACAGTATTTCCAGAACAGTATTTTCAGCACAGTATTTCCAGAACAGTAATTCCAGCACGGAAATATGTTGGTTGCACTGTATGTGGGCGGGAAGTTTACTCGGGGTGCGGAGGGAGCACAGTACACTAAGGAAGCAGCCTACGGCTTTGAGGTAAATGAAAATACCTCATTTGTTGAACTGAAGGGAATAGTGTATGAAAAAATTGGTGTGAACCCCAACCGGTGTGATATAGATTTAGCTACCCGGATTAACACAGTAAGTGGTGGTAGACCTTACTATACCAGGTATCCAATAACTGATGAGTCGGTATGGAGGAGTGTTTACAACACTTTTCAGACACAGGGGGTAATGGTAATGGACTTATATTCCATGAGAGTTCAGCGTGAACCCGGGGTTGGAACATCTAGGGAAAATAGAGGTTATGATTACTCGGGTTATGACAACCCGCGTCACTCGAGTTATGACAGCTCGAGTTATGAGCACTCGGGTTATGACAACCCGGGTCATGAGCACTCGGGGTATGACAACTTCCGCCACTCTAGTTATGACAACTCCCGCCACTACAGTTATGACAACCCCCGCCCCTCGAGGTATGACAACCCCCGCCACTCGAGTTATGAACCGCCCGTATCACCCGTTTATGAGAATTTTGTACCTGATTTTACCACCGATCTACCACCACCACCACCTCCTCCTGAAACCCCAATCCAACCCAGATTTCCATCTGTACCACCATCAATACCTTTAGTGTCACCCATTGCTACCCGGAGAGACCTTGACCTTGATGCTGAGCTCGATGCCGTACCACAAGGAAATTTGGAAACAGGTGACGAATGGGAAGGGGATTGGGATTCTGATCACCTGTCAGAAGGTAATGGAGATTATTTACCTAAGGAAGACAGATTTCCGATTAGAGGTCGGACAGATAGGCATCCGTGCCCCACATTCAACGATACCACTGCTTTTGAAGAGGCAGACATCTCATTTTTTGGGCCGCGTGTCAGGTACAGTCATGAGCTTGCTCCGCAGCAGGTTTACACCAACATAGATGAACTTGTGAAGAAAATACATGAGGTCCATGTTCACGGCAACTGGGAGTGCATAACTGAAAAAAGGAACCGAAGAAGGTTAGTAATTGTTTGTAAAGACGAAGAGCATTGCCACTTCCGTCTCTATGCAACCCCTGTGGGTAAGGGCGAGGCATGGATTATTAAGAAGTGTGAACCACCTCACACATGCAAGGCTGCGTCATCAAGGAAAGACCATGCAAATCTTACGGCTTCACTTATTGCCGATGTAATTGAGAATGACGTTAAAGAGGACCCATCGATGAGCCTTAAGGAGGTCGCTAGACATGTCAGACGCGTTTACAAGCATGTCGTCCCAAAATACAACAGGTTGTTGAGAGGGCGTGAACTTGCAATTTGCCGAATGTTCGGTAGCTGGCATGGTTCATACAACTTGCTTGCACCATTGCTGCAGGCCATAGTAAGTACAAATCCCGGCACTGTCTTTGAATGTTGGAATATAGGCGTACGGGATGTCGACAACGCGGTGCAATTCAAGGCCATAGCATGGGCGTTCGGTTCATGTATTCAAGCTGTGCCATACATTAGACCGGCCATCAGTGTGGATGCATGCTTCCTGTCAGGCCGTTACGACGGGAGACTGCTGATCGCATGTGCATATGATGCTGAAAACCAGTTGTTGCCTTTGGCCTTTGCAATTGTTGAGAAGGAGGACGGGGAAAACTGGAGATTTTTCATGAGCTTCGTAAGAAGACAAGTGGTTGGCGACCGGTTCTTTTGTGTCATATCAGACCAGCACAAAGGAATCAAATATGTTTTTGATCGCCCAGATTTCGGGTGGTCGACAGCGAACGGCGAATGTGTGCACAGGCTGTGTATGCAACATGTTACAGACAACCTACACAAGAACTGCGGATCTGGAAAATGGGTTGCAGATACATTCAGAATTGGTGCCAAGAAGAAGAAGCCGAGAAGGGTGGAAGAGATGTTCAAAGATTTTGCCAAGGTATGTATATTTTCACAGACTTATATTTTCTAAATTATTTAATCAAACGTTTTCTCATCTGAATTTTTTTTTTTTGCAGTACTGTCCAAAGGCAAATTTGTACTTACTCAAGGTGGGAAAAAATAATCCCGCCGATCTGGCTGAGCCACCTCGATATGAGAAGATATTGCAAGCCCGTGATGGAGGTTTCCGATGGGGAATTATGACCACAAATGGGTCTGAGTCCTTGAATGATGTTTTCAAGCAAAGCCGGCAGTTGCCCGTGGCAGCAATTGTGGATGACACCTTCTACAAGTTAAATGCATGGTTTGTTGCACGGCGTGTTAAAGCCCTCGAATTACTGTCCAGGTATGTATATTTTTATTCAGAGATTTTGCCAAGGTATGCATATTTTTATTTGTTGACTTATATTTTCTGAATTACTGTCCAGGAATCAAACGTTTTCAACAAGGGTGAAGGGGAAACTAAGGAAACATAGGGAGAAAGGTGCAGTTATGAGAGTTGTCCGGTACGGGGATAACCAATTGGAATTCGAAGTGCACTGTCCAGATGAGTTTGCTCCAACCGGCCGTAGACCAGATGGGACTATGGAGTTTGTGAAAAGGATGTTCAAGTATGTTGTTATTTTTGCACCAGACAATACTGTAACATGCACTTGCCAAGGAATCCAGTTGGCCCACATACCTTGTTCTCATGTTATGGCGGTGTGCCGAGTGAGAAACTTCTCTGAGGATGATTATGTCGCAGACATGTACCGTACCGAGTACCTTGCGAGTACTTGGGGTGCATCTTTCCATCCTTATCCCAACCAGTATCAGTGGCCGCCCTATGTTGGTGATAAAGTCTGTCCCGCAAGCGGGTGGATCAGAAAAGGAAGAAGACCCCACAAGCGTCAAGTAATGACCATGGACGAGATGGAAGGTAGGCGAATGGGACATCAGGCCCGCCGATCAACAACTGACAGGCAGCGAGCAGGTACGGTTGATTCCTTTTATTTACTTATATTTTTTTTATTTACTTATATTTTATTTGTTTACTTATATTTTGTTTTGATTTTATTTCAACTGGAATGCAATGCAGATGCCATTAACGAAGCCAACGAAAGAGAAAATGCTAGAGTTGTTGCTGAGGCTACCGGTAGTAGCCACCGCAGGGGTGAAAGCTCAGGAACCAGTAGTAGCCGCCGCACTCATGAAAGCCCAGGAACCGGTAGTAGCCATGGAGAGACATCCGGTAGTGCCGCAGAACCAGCTGCAGCCAGACCCAGACGTCGTATTTTGAGTTTGTTCGGCCGTCGTCGCTGATTACCAAGTTTTGTTAAATTATGTTATGAACTATTTTAGATGTATATTGTGAACTATTCTAATTGGTAGTTTGTGAACTATGCAATTTTTTATTTGCCTCGATTATTTTATATGCTTCATTTTTGTTATTTTTATTACTTAATTATTTATACAAAAACTAACAACATAAAATATAAACAAACACAAAACTAATGAAATAAAGTCTGCGACATAAATTTCTAAAAATTCTACAACATAAATTCCTAAAAAATCTACTTCTTACAACGAGCCTTGAAAGTGCATGGAACAAAGTCATCATCAGAGTTTGCCTGATCTGGATCAGTCATAGCAGACGAAGTGGTAGCCTTACCAGTACACGGAACAAACTTATCGTCCGATGCTGGAGGCTCTGGATCAACTTTCTTCTTTTTCAAACCAAAGCCGTAGGGGTTTTCCACAAAGTCATCGTCTGAAATTTCATACTGAATATGTCGTTTCTTCCATTCCTCCAGCTTACATGTCTCATAATTAAAAAAATCACGACATATTTGACACTTGTATTTTTTTTCCTCATTTTTACCTCGATCACTAATTGACCCTTCTCTCGCTACGCCACGATCTCGGTTGCTCGCTTTCTTACCTCGTTTGTTACTGTCCATACCTCAAAATCGCCTCAAAATCGCCTGACAGCTCTCTCTTTCGGTTCTGGAAATTTGTGGGATTGGGGAATGAACACTGTGCTCATCAAGAGAGAGAAAAACCCCTTTTATAGGGTTTTATGGCGGACCGCCCAGCTGCTGGGCGGTCAGATAAGGGTAGTGGACCGCCCGCCTGCTGGGCGGTCAGGTCCGGAAAGTGGACCGTCCTGCCCACGGGCGGTTGGGGTAGAAATAAAAATAAAGTTGGGGTGGGAGCAGATTTGATAATTTGTTTTTTTTTTGGGTTTAAATAAAAATATCGGAAAAAAATATATCTTAATTCTCACTTTAAAATTATAAAATATAAAATTGTATATTATACAGAAGTAACAGAACACATCCAGCATAGACATGTCAGAATATCTGAATCCATGTAACACTAGTTTATTCCCAGTTCCATCTGTCACCCGGGATTCTCTCTCTCGCTAACAAGGAACCCATAAAATGTTCTGACGTTGACATCCCCCACCCCCCCTCCCCACAACAACCGCTAACCTGGCAATGGCCTCGCCGGCGGCGGTCGCATCCGCCTCTGCCTCCGCCGCCGCGCTTTCTGAGCTAATCCGAGACATCTCCACTACTTGTACAGCTGATCTGCGGCCTGAGTACCACCGCCTGGTGAGGAAGGTCTCCTTGCTCTCGCATTTGTTAGATGAGATCGAGGAGTTTTTCTCCCGATCGGAGGCTGGCGGCGGCGAGGGGTCGTCGACGCCGTCTGTGGACTCCACCGAGGGACTTGACGAGCTGCTCACGGCGCTCCAGGCAGCGAAGAGGTTCCTGTCTCTTGGCCTGGCCGGGCGCACTTGTCAGGTAATGAATTGGCACAATGCCGCTAACTTTAGTGTCTTTTGACTTTGTTTATCTCTCATTACACAATAATGTACTAAAGTAGATACTAAATTACCTAACATTAGCTAATTTTAGAGTTATATTCAGTAAGTGTCACCGCTTTTATTGAACGACTTTCTATGTTGGAGTTCTTTTTGGTGACATGGCCAGTAGCTTTTGCTATTGAAGAATTGCTGAACAGAGCACCTATGTCTGCTATATACTTGAATCAAAACTTTTGGTCATATACATTGCACCTGGATTAAGAAATTAATAAGGTCCCTTGAGATGGCAGATTGTATTAGCTTTAATTTGCTTGTCAATTTGAATTGGTTGAATGGATCTTTCATAAGCATTGTTTAGTTGTAGATAATTCATCTCATTTGTGATCGGAAAGATTATGTATCTTCAAATAACCGTCAGTGTTGTCAAGCTATCTTGTTACATTTAAAGCTATCTTTTATTAAAGGTGGCAACCTTCCAAGACAATTCTCTTTTGGCTCCAACCAATTCTACTATTCATCAGTTTGACAAATCAACTTCTTGTTTTTTTTCTAAGTATCCACACCGGTACCGTTTCAATTGCTAATTGTACTACTGGTGTATTGATCTTAGAATTCACTCCCATGCTCCCCACCATTTACCATAACAACCAGTTCTCCAAATTGCAGATAACACTCATAAAAGCATTTTGTTTGTTATACTAAAAAAAAAGAGGTTTAATAGTCTGCCATTTTGTAGACAGATTGAGTATTGGTTTCTTAGCCTGATGTATGTGAGATCTTGTGATATCACAGAGATAACCCTTTAAGTTGACTTAAATAGACGTAAGCCTTCAAGCCTTAAAAAAAGGTTTTCTTTTTTCAAAACATTTTGAATGTGCTGTTCCTGAGATACTATCTAATAATATATATTACTTGCGCTTTTGATATATAATACAGTATCACTATTGGTCTGGTATCAAGAACTGGTTGAACCTGTCCAGTTTGAAAATCCTCTCCTACTATATTCACTAATTTAAGATGGTTAAAGGACAAACTTCTGATATGAATAGACACTTTGTTATTTCTTTCATATTCTCAACCAGTGCACATTTTTTCTTAGTTTGTCTGCAGGGAGGCAGAAAAAAGATTTATATGAGGGGGGGGGGGGGGTGTAAATGTAAATATACTTGCCATATTTTACCTGCATACTTAAAAAAAATTGTTAGGGTAGGCTTAATTTTGTTAATGCAAGCACATTATTTTCTTGTTTCTAAATTGTTATAGTGGAAGCAAAATAAGCTACTTTCTTGGACCGGGGTAGGGAATTTGCCTGACCCTGGCACCATCTACCTCAGCCCCTGTTTGTTTGGTAAAAGTCCTTCCTCTAAACTTGTCTTTGCTAATCTGCACAGGATACTGTACCAGACAAAATCACAGTCCAATTCAAATACCTGATGTGGCAGCTGGAAAAAGCTCTAGCAAACTTCCCTTACAATTATTTCAGTATTTCAGAAGAAATCCAAGAACAGGTAAGCCAAAAGAGTAAACTAATTTCATTTGATTTCTTGGTTTTACCTAAGTAAACAAGCATCATTTAATTTTGTGCCTTTCTGAAGGTTGAGCTTGTGCGTGCTCAGATGAAGAGAGAAATGAAGGGAGAGTGTCCTGACATGAAACTACTTTCAGAACTTCACCCTCTAATAACATCTCATTCATCTGGAGATCTCCAGTCAGAAACAAGCAATTTACCAGAACTTCACCCTCTAATAACATCTCATTCAACTGGAGATCTCCAGTCGGAAACAAGCAACTTATCGGACAAATATGAGCTGCAGGAAATTCTTTTGCCTGTTCTGGAGATACATGATGTTCCTGAATCAGATGCAGAGAGAATAATGCAAGATTTGATAAACAGGCTGGAGATGATCAGGATGCCAAACTCCTTCACCACTGAAGAGAAAAGTACTACTAATGTAAATATCGAAGGATCAAAAAAGACTCAGGAAAAGGTCAAACAAGGAGATGATGTGACTATTCCAGAGGATTTTCGGTGCCCCATTTCACTTGAGCTAATGCGAGATCCAGTTATTGTGTCAACTGGACAGGTTTGTAAATGGGGTAGCAATATCTGCGAACAATTAACTGTACCTTTGTACATAATTTTTCTGGACCTGACGAGTACATGCCCATACAGTTACCGGGCACCACTAACACAGTACATATGTTACCAATACTGTTTATGCACTTGTTAATTGTTATACAGATATAGGTAACCAAAGGTATGGAGCTATTATTAGACATATGGTGTGAAACTTGTGACCGAAATTTTGCATGAAACACCTAGCATGCCAAAACCAAATCACAGAAAAGAGGTTGACCAGTAACATAGACAAAAGCTTTGGCATACTATGATGCTAACAACTGACACTTTTATTATTGTATCACGGCAGACCTATGAACAAGCCTTCATCCAGAGGTGGATTGACAATGGCAACCGCACATGCCCGAAAACCCAACAAAAGCTCCAAAACACAACCCTAACCCCAAACTACGTCTTGCGTAGCCTGATAATGCAGTGGTGTGAAGAGCACGGCATTGACCCACCAACCCGCTCAAAGTCCGACGGCTCCTCCCTTGAGGCCGGTGGTGACCGTACTGCAATTGAGGCCATCGTGCGCGGTCTCTGCAGCACCTCCCCTGATGACCGGAAGTCAGCTGCTGCCGAGATTCGCTCTCTCGCCAAGAGAAGCACTGACAATCGTATCCTGTTGGCAGAAGCCGGTGCTATACCTGCTCTTGTATCCCTTCTCTCTTCAAAAGATAAAAAAACCCAGGAACATGCTGTTACTTCCCTTCTAAATCTCTCGATATATGACCATAATAAAGATCTGATTGTTCTGGCTGGTGCAATAGTCCCAATTGTTCAAGTTCTGCACACAGGGAGCATGGAGGCAAGAGAAAATGCAGCGGCAGCGATTTTTAGTTTGTCGCTGATTGATGAGAACAAAATCACAATCGGTAGCACACCAGGGGCAATTGAGGCATTAGTTGAGCTGTTGCAGAAAGGCAGCACTAGAGGCCGCAAGGATGCTGCCACAGCATTGTTCAATCTTTGCATCTATCAGGCCAATAAAATTCGTGCGGTTCGAGCTGGGATCTTGTCGCCATTGATCCAGATGTTACAAGATTCCTTGAACAATGGCACGATTGATGAAGCTCTGACAATTTTATCGGTGCTTGTCAGTCATCAGGAGTGTAAGTCGGCCATAGCTAAGGCTAACACAATACCAGTTCTGATCGATTTGTTGCGGTCTGGTCAGCCAAGAAATAAAGAGAATGCGGCTGCCATTTTGCTCGCACTTTGTAAAAAGGATAATGAGAATCTTGCATGCATTGGTCGGCTTGGGGCGTTGATTCCGTTGACCGAGTTGACCAAGACAGGTACTGACCGAGCCAAGCGCAAAGCTACTTCACTGCTCGAGCACCTCAGCAAGTTGAAGGTGATGTAAATTCGAGTTGGATGAAGATCAAGGTGAAGGTTCTGATTATTTATTTTCTTCTCTTTTTGCGGTGTGGAGTTTTGTGTATACCGGGATGAGAAGCGCTGTAATTTAACTTCTGAGAGGGTTGTTCAAATGTGTGTATACTGTAGATTAGAAACTTTTAATTTTTTTTTTTCAGAACTCCGCAATTCTTGAAGAAACGCAATTGCTAGAGTTGAATGATTTGATGGTCTTTCGTTCAAGATGGGAATAAAATGAGTTCCTTTCTTTCATTCATTTTTCATGGTTACTGCTTATTCAAATATTACGTGTGCCCCATTTCACAATCTCCTTAATAGTAAGTTTATTTGACATGTTGATTTTTGTTAGCACTTAATTATGAAGTTAAAAATAAAGAGATGCATGAATAGGACAAGTCTAAGGAGGTAAGATTCTATAATAAAATAAATATCATGTTTATAATTTAAAGATTTTTTTTTACTTGATTGAGAATCCATTGTTAAAGTTAATTCAAATTAAGCCATGGCAACGAATTCCTCTAATTTATTAAATAACCACATCACTATACTGAGACACCAACACACATGTATTTGTTTTTTCTTTTTCTTTTCAACTTGTTTGCTTTGCACGTCTCAAACTAATTGAGATTATTCCAGAAAAAGTCCTCAAACTCTGTACGTACATGGATTTAAGCCTTCAAGCATTTGAAAAGTGGATATAAAGAGTAGAAGAAGAGGCAGGCCATATAGCCCATAAGCCCTCTTGGTTCTAGTACTTACGGGCTGGTATTGTAGGAAGGCCCATGCACGAGAGGTTTTGCAAAAGCAGACTAGGCCCGTATTAGCATTGGTTAATGTGGGGAATGGGGAATTGGGGATGATTCCTAGGCGCTCTGAGGAGCAAAATTAAAAAGTCCCTTTTTCTAAATAAACAAAGAGCCATCAAACGATCTATTTTTTTTTTTCTGTCAATCCGTTTTAAAAATCCAAAATTGGAAGTCTAACTTTTTAATTTCATTAATGTTATAAAGACATTATTTGGATTTCGAATCCACGACTTTCTATACGGAGAATCGTTTTAAAAACCTTTAAGATAATATATCTGATTTAATAAGTTTAGCAATCATTGAATATATGGATTCACAAAGTTTATTTACTTGTTCAGATAACTGCAGCTTTATTTCCTAAGTATAAGAAGTAAATGAATGCATTCAGAGGGTCTGCTTTAGGTCACGGGATATGCGGGACGAGATTTTAGGATTTAGAAACACAATTAATTTACGGTAACTCATACTCTCAGGTATGCACTGAAATACTATGAGATCGTGCTGAAATGAATGTCGGTTGTATTGTGAAATAGCTGTGCAAAATTATAATTCTTTTTTACATAGGTATATTTTAAAATATTTCT
This sequence comes from Carex parvula, assembly GCA_025461045.1. NCBI lineage: Eukaryota > Viridiplantae > Streptophyta > Magnoliopsida > Poales > Cyperaceae > Carex > Carex parvula. The sequence goes on from JAJGRW010000184.1 coordinate 611,836, forward strand.
TATTTTATTGACATTTAATTTATTGAAATCAAA